>CM043019.1:8620344-8641754 GCA_023690525.1 Holotrichia oblita | reverse complement strand
TTTTTCTAAAGTTAACATTTTGAAAGTTTGTTTCTTCAATTAAGAATTAATCGACCACCTCCGAAAAACTCAATTTTTAGACCGTGATTTCGAGTTTAGACACTTGTTCTACACTATTCCACAATTTGGCAAAACAATATGAAAATGTAGTAAAAGAAAACAACTTTTAGGTCAGGCCTCCCCCCATTTTCGAAATTATTATTTATTTATTATAATTTATTATTAATTAATTATAAAAAAAAGAAGTTGATGATGCTTTCTCAAAGACGAAACGTCGAACAAAAAATATAAAAATACAGTCTTGTAGAGCTATAAAAGTGCCAAAGAAGAACTTTTATTTATTTTTCGATAACTTGTAAAATAAAGTCAGAAAAAAATAAAAACGAAAATTTAAAAAAAAACATGTTTTCCTAAATATGTCAAAAACTAAACAGCTTAATTGAATTAAATAAAGGCAAATGGGCAACTTTTCGCTAATTTAAGCAACTTTGTATCTCTTATCATTCCCGAGATCCCCATGCAGTTCATTCGTATTTTGGACACAGTGTATAGTTCTAGAGTTTTCCAAAACAAATATTGCAAATTTTACTCAAAAAAAAGCTTTCTTTAAGTCAATCCCACTTTTTCTAAAGTTGCCATTTTGAAAATCGTGCCCAATTGTTTGAGCAACATTGTTCAGCGTTTTGGGTTTGTTTTACAATATAAAAATCAGTCAAAAACAAACATTTTTTAGGTGTGTTTTCTCTTTAAAAATTGGAATGAACCGAAATACTCCATTTTCATGTCAACCCCCTTTTTCGAAATTGGAAATTTTAAAAGTTGTTCTATTGTTTTTTTTTTGTATTAAGTTTATGATGATGTAAAAAGACATGTATTAGTTAATTTTTGTTTTGTTGAAGCAACGTCCAATACACCACCGCCTACTTTTCAAGAATAAATTAGATAAAATTAATATCTGAAATTAGTGTCATCATGTCAAATGTCAAATTTTTAGTATATAATCGCCATTTAAAACACTAAATTGACTGTTAGAGGGGAAGTAACGGCTGTCACAACGTTAACTAAACGTAATTAAGATGATCGTGGAGCTAGTGGAGTTAGCAGCCAATGGAAAATCCTTATTAAAAGGAAATAAGACTCATTTATCTAAACCTTAAGCTTTCGATTTTTATTAAAATCTTCCTCAGAAGGTAATTCTACAAGAAAATATCCAAGTACAAAAGCGGTAACAGTAATCATAAATAAAAACTTACGATTAGAGTAAGAAGCTAGCAGTCACAGAACAAAACTTCATAAAACGCACCATTGATACTAATTAGTCATACTAGGCGCTTTTTAAAACTCAACACAACATGTTAAAACACAAAGTACATTGTGAAATTAATAAAAATGCGGTGACAATTCACCAGAAATAGACCGCATGGTTAAGCGCGGGAAACAGGTGTGAATCAGATAGGTTAAACAAGGAAATTATTTTATTGGGGAAATATCAAAACTGAAAGTAACCAACTTAAGTCAAAACTGTAACACAGTAGGGGGGAAGCGGGAAATTCAAACAAGACTAGTCGGAATCTATAACTGTAATAGTGGCATTCTTTTTCTTGTAGAATTACCTTCTGAGGAAGATTTTAATAAAAATCGAAAGCTTAAGGTTTAGATAAATGAGTCTTATTTCCTTTTAATAAGGATTTTCCATTGGCTGCTAACCCCACTAGCTCCACGATCATCTTAATTACGTTTAGTTAACGTTGTGACAGCCGTTACTTCCCCTCTAACTATCATTCCAGATGGGGTTTTTTGAAGATATTACAAGACGATATGGTCAGGGAACGACCACTTCTCTGAAGAATTGGTTCAAATTAAACATCAAGCTAGCCAAGAACATAAACAGGAAAACGTACCTAATACGGTGTAGAAAACATGGTATCATCCCCCCACATATCACTCAGTTTACTAGGAACTTGAACCATCTACTAATAGGTGCACACGGAAGAGAATTACGAAGAGTACAGGAGTTTAGAGATAGGTTAGCTAAACGAACTTTAAATTTTGAAATTTCCATAACATTCGATGATATTCTTTACATACAAAATTCTATCACTACATTAAAATCAGATCTTTCACATGTACTACCTATACATACAATACGTGATTTCGAATCACACTTGAAATCTAGTTTTAAATATAATTTCAATAAGGTTAAAGTTAGAAATCTTGTAAAATTTGATAAACTTCTGATTGTGCGTTTCCTGATAATGTAGCTACACTACTATCTCTGGAGCATAAATTCGCCATTAAACCCTTCAAAAAGGACATTAACATCTGTTTTCTTCTTGCTGATATAGAGGAACTCCTTAATTCTTTAAAGTTAGATATAAGGAATGAAATGAGAGCTAGGATCACTAATGTTTTAACTAATTACTTTTATCATGATTTTACTAGCAACTTTATTGATAATACTCTTCGGAATTATTACTTTGAAACCAAAAAATTCCTTAAACTTAATTCTATGAAAGCTGATCCTGTCATTATTACTAGAGCTGATAAAGGTTCTGTTACTGTTGCCATTAACACTTCAGATTACATTAGTAAGGCTAACGAACTACTTCATGATAATACTACTTATCTCATTTTATCCACTGACCCAACTTCTTCCCTGCAATACCATACTAATAAATATATACGGGAAATGAAAAGAAATGGTTACATCGAAGAACTTACAGCAAGACGTCTCACTTGCTACAATGGTGTCTGCCCTAAATTTTACGGCTTACCTTAGATTCATAAAATCAATAATCCCCTACGACCTATTGTGTCCTTTTGTGGGTCACCCGTCTATGATTTGTCCATCTATCTCTCTGAGGTGCTTTCTAATGCTTTAAGCTCGAGAACTAATTTCAATATTAAGGATACTTTCGAGTTTGTCGATAAGGTAAGATGTATTTCTCTACCTGACAACTATCAGATCATCTCATTAGATGTTGTATCTCTCTTCACCTGTATACCTTTAGATCTGATCCTATTTGTTATAGAACTTCATTGGGAAGATATCTCTAGCTGTACTGACATTCCTTGTAACTACTTTTTGAAATTAATAAAGTTTTTGCTGACCAACTGCACCTTCTCTTTTAATGGTAGTTTTTACAAGCAAACTTTTGGGACACCAATGGGGAGTCCAATTAGTCCAATACTCGCTTTAATAGTTATGGATCACCTCCTCGAATAGGTGATTCCTAACCTGCCTTTCCCTTTACCTTTCATCTACAAATATGTTGACGACCTTATATGTTCTATCCCCTTGAATGAGGAGGATAACATTCTCTATCACTTCAATAGCTTCAACGAGCACATACAGTTTACCATTGAACTGGAACACAACGGAGCCATTCCCTTTCTTGACACTAAAGTACATAGAACTCCTGAGCAAAAAATAATCCTCGACTGGTACACCAAACCTACTTTCTCTGGTCGTTACTTGAACTACTATCCTAACCATCCTATACAGATGAAACTTAATGTCTTACGTGCTTTAAGGACTAGAATTCTCAAAATTGCCCATCCACAATTTCATAATAGTATAAAGACCCGTCTTGTTGAGTTATTTACTCAAAATGGTTACCCCTTGAAATTGTCCAAATCTATAGTGCATCAGTCACCGTCCACTCAACATCGCAATACCCACCCCAACTTAAATTCCGCACCTAATTCCCCACATATTTCTAATAATCCCACTGACATCGTTCAATATAAATATGTAAAATTTCCCTACATACCATACTGCTCGGAAAAAATTAGGAAATTACTTCTACAATATCCCACCACTACCACCGTAGGGTCGATCTTCTCTGGAGTTAAGGACACTACCCCATTCCTGCTACGTTCCAACGTTATCTACCATATCTCCTGTAGGAACTGTGAACTTGTTTACATAGGTACTACCAGTCAATGGTTAAAAAATCGCATCTATCAACACAGCAGAGATTGCAGTAAAAATTCTGACAGTACTGCTCTTTCTTCCCATTGTTTTCATAATAGACATTTGATGGACTTTGATGGCACTTCTGTTATAGCTACTGAAAAGAACTACAGGAAGCGCATGTTTCTTGAGATCTATTACATACAAACTACTAATAATACCATGAATTTTAGAACGGATCTGGATAATCTCAGCGATATATACTCCTTATTGTTCAATATCAATAAAAACACCTCTCACGGTAATAATCCCCTCATTACTGATTTGAATGCCACTAGTACAGTTATAGATTCCGACTAGTCTTGTTTGAATTTCCCGCTTCCCCCCTACTGTGTTACAGTTTTGACTTAAGTTGGTTACTTTCAGTTTTGATATTTTCCCACTAAAATAATTTCCTTGTTTAACCTATCTTATTCACACCTGTTTCCCGCGCTGCCGTCTATTTCTGGTGAATTGTCACCGCATTTTTATTAATTTCACAATGTACTTTGTGTTTTAACATGTTGTGTTGAGTTTAAAAAAGCGCCTAGTATGACTAATTAGTATTAATGGTGCGTTTTATGAAGTTTTGTTCTGTGACTGCTAGCTTCTTAATCTAATCATAAGTTTTTATTTATGATTACTGTTACCGCTTTTGTACTTGGATATTTTCTTGTAGAATTACCTCCTGAGGAAGATTTTAATAAAAATCGAAAGCTTAAGGTTTAGATAAATGAGTCTTATTTCCTTTTAATAAGGATTTTCCATTGGCTGCTAACCCCACTAGCTCCACGATCATCTTAATTACGTTTAACTAAATTGACTTTTACAAAGAAATTACAAGAGATAGCTATAGGGCACCTTAATAACATTTAAAAGAGAAATAAAATTAATGAATGACGATGTTAGATACAGGGTGTTCCATTTAAAATAATATATATAGGTACGTTTGTTCGTGAATAACAATTTTTTTCTGGATTCTGTCGAGTGAGCAATACATTTCGAATATTTTTGCTTCCATATTTAGAGGTTGAATGAATAAATGAGTTGGACTAATTTCTGTCTTTTTAGATAAGAAAACCTATTGACGGGCAGGACAAACAGACCCTCACAACTCTCTTTAATTTACGGTCACTAATTATGAAGTATACAAATAACATAACTGCGTAATATGAGGGGGCTGAAATTGTTTCTCGAGAAAGATATATCTTCTTTATACGAGCTGTGCAAAATTTCGTTTTGGTTGTGCAAAACTGTGCAAAACTCAAGCTTTCAAATGACATATGAAAAAATGTAATTTTGAGGGGCTAACGTTAAGTTGCCCTTCCCCTCCCACCCCTCCCCCAAATAAGTATAGCATAACTTACTTGTTGGGGGGGCCAACTTAACTAACCTCTCTACATGTGCTGAATTAACAATTCGGTGTCCTTCCAAAACGTCTGACATTGTTTTATATGATGGATCTGGTTCAATTTCAAGTGAGGGGTATATTAGCAAAAAATAAAAGAGTCCTATTATGAACGACGTTGAAATCAAATATGTCTAAAACAATCTGGAGCGTAATAAACAGCGAAATTTCCACCAAAAATAAAAGTAAAGATACAAAGATAGTATTGAAGAAAAACGGTGTTGATATTAAGAATCCTTCTGAATTGTGCCGCATGTTCAGCGACCATTTCACTTTGGCTCCGCATCCGAATCCAGACCAAGATACTGCTTCTGCACATATACCTAGTTACCCAGCGACCTTGTACCTAAGTCCAACAACGCCAGACGAAATATTACACAATTCTCGATGAGATTGTGATGCGATGCGATGATTTGTATGTCCACCTTTGTGAATGATATGAGGTCCTATATTTACTCCTCTTCTATAACGGTTTCACAAGGAATTCCTCAAGGCTCAATTCTGGGTCCTCTAATATTTGTACTGTACGCGAACGATCTTAATAGTTCCATAGGAGAAAAAGGTATACAGTGTGTCCCAAAATGTCCAGCCCTACCAGGCTGTATAAAATTTTCGAAATCTCTTCAGCTCACAAAGTAGATCATGTAAATTGGAACAACTTTTATTTGAAACACTTTTTTATTACGACTATAAAAGGTGTATACCAGTATGCCGACGACACCACTTGTATAATCGAGACTGAATTTTGTTCTGAGGTATCACTCATTGGGTCTTCGATATCTGAAAGGATTTTTACCGCGCAAAAGAGAATCATTAGATGCATGCTGGGGGTGGCAAGTAGAACTCCTTGCAGACCACTGTTCCAGGAGCTAAATAGGGGAGGTCCGCCAATAGTGGCCACAGCAGGTACAGTGGGCACCCGTTAATAAATTTGTGTTAAAACTAATAACACTCGCGCCATCTATGTCAAAAGATGCATATTAATGCCTGAAGGGAAATACGAAAGTTAAATGTGAGTCGAGCATTATCTAATGTTAGGGTTGCATCACACGTGTTTTTTCCTCTTGAAAAGTTACGTTTCTTACCAATTTTGCCAGTGTTTGTTTTCATTCTTGGTAAGTAAATTGCTCTCAATTTACTTTCTTTGGGATTGTTTGTGATATAATAATTTAATACCAGTGATAAAGTTAATGTTTCATGAACATTTCTTTCAAGGTTATGTAAATTATTTTACAACGTCATTTTGGTACAGTGGTCACATTGTACGTAAGCAACAGTGGCCACTCGTTTTTGAAAGAAAGAGGGGTGAATTCTTTTTATTCCAGAAACAAAATGCCACGAACAAAGCCGAAAAAGACGGGAATTGGAAAACTTTCTCCAGAAAGGATGAAAGAAGCTTTAATTAGTATCAAAGATCGCGGGCTTTCCACAAAAGCTGCTGCAAAACGTCACAATATACCTAAAACTACTTTAAGGAGGTATAAACAAAAATTTGAAAATATTGAAGACATAACCATGGTCACAACAGGATTATCACCTAACTATACGATCAATAAAATATTTTCTTCTGCAGAAGAAGAAGAATTGTGCAATTACTTGCAGATTTGCTCAAAATTACACTATGGACTTTCTCGAAAAGATGCGAGGAGGTTTGCGTATTCTTTAGCGGTAGCAAACCAAAAGCGAATTCCTCAATCTTGGCACGAAAATAAAATGGCAGGAAAGTATTGGATGACTAATTTTCTTAAACGGAATCCACTTTCTATTCGAAAAACCGAAGCTACTTCCCTTGGACGTACTATGGGTTTTAATAAACCAAATAAAATACCGAATAAATTTTCATTTCCCGATATTCCCGATGAGTCCGTTGAGTCCTCATCATGAACCAAATACCGGAAGCCTTTGAAACATGTGTCCTGAGTTAATTAATTAAATGAAGATAGTGTTGATGTTACTACTTTTTTATATCAAAAACTAGTACCAATACTACATTTTAAAGTAATGTTAATGGGGGATTAACCACATGCTCAGAAAGGCTTTTAATAAACCAGTCGTTCAAAAGTTTTTTGCAAACTTGAAGAAAGTCTTTGACATTCACGAATTTAGAAGTGATAAAATATATAACGTTGATGAAACTGCACTTACCACGGTTCAAGAGACAGGAAAAGTTATTGCAATGAAAGGTCAACGACAAGTGGGCCAAGTAACTTCGACTGAGAGAGGAACTCTTGTTACAATGTGCGGCGCAATTAATGCAAATGGCAACAGTATCCCACCCGTTACTGGTATTTCCCAGAAAGTTTTTTAAAGATCATATGGTAAAAGGTGCTCCTAATGGAACTATTGGCGTGGCATCACCTTCAGGTTGGATGACATCGGAGATATTTGAACAGTGGCTTCAGCATTTTATATCGTACGCCTATCCAACGAAAGACTTACCTGTACTGCTGATATTTGACAATCATGTTAGCCACATTTCATACCATTCTATAAAAAAGGCACGAGAGAATCACATTACCTTACTAACTTTGCCTCCCCATACAAGCCATAGGCTTCAGCCTCTAGATAGAGCTGTCTATGGCCCTTTAAAGGCTCATTATAATAATGCCTGCAACTCGTGGTTAATGAATCATCCCCGTCTATGACAAACTTGCGTATCGGGTTTTGCAAAGTTACAGGAATTTATCCCTTCAATAATAATATTTTTATTGATGATGATTTTTTGCCGGCGCAAGTTATAGATATGCTCAACAACGAAGCAGAAGAGGCAGGACCAAGTCAGAGCAATTCTCAGACAGCAGAATCAAGGACTTTATCTTACCAAATAGAAGAGGTACCAGCAAGTCATAGCAATAATGAACCCAAGTAAAAGACAACTCCACCACATCAAATTATAAGTCCAGATGTTCTGCGCCCGTACCCTAAAGGAAATCTGAGAAATACAAACAGACAAAAAAGGCAAAAAAAAACCACGGAAATATTAACCAGCACCCCAGTATTTAAAGATATAGAGGAGCAAGAGCAGAACACAAAGCATAAGAAAGGTAAAGACTTCTACCCGAAAAAAAATATGTCCTTTAGTTTCTGAACAAGAAAATATAAACCCTAAAATGCCTGACAGTAGCAGTAGCGATAGCGAAGGTAGCGTCGAAAGTTTATCGCTTGTCGATTCGGACGAAGTTGATATTGTTGGCGAACCACTGGAAATTACAGTTGGAACTTTTATTTTAGTTAAATTTCCTACCAAAAAACAGATAAAATTTTGTACGGGCCGGGTGACTCAAGCCGATTTTGTGAACAAAGAATATTTTACTACATTCTTACGTAAAAGAGGAGCGAATAAATTTTCATTTCCCGATGTTCCCGATGAGTCCGTTGTTGCTGACGAAGACGTCGTTATGATATTACCATCTCCAGTATCAGCGGGTGGAACAGCAAGAGTTCAGAGACACTTTCAATTTTCAGTGGATTTATCACGTTTTAATCTGTACTAAAGAATGTTCCTTATTTTGTAACCTTATTTTTGTAACTTTATTTGCTGAGTTATGCTATTTTTTTAAATAAGAATAATATTATGATAAATATAGAACTTGGTCACTGTACCTTATAATTGGTGTAGCAGTGAAGTAATCGTCATGTCAAGCATTGACTATGTCAACGTGATTTCAAAGATTGCAGGCTCGTATGATAAGTACAGATAAAAGATCGGTAATACCAACACCACAACATTTTTTTTAATTAATTAATTCGCAGGCTCATCAGTCCTCATCATGAACCAAATACCGGAAGCCTTTGAAACATGTGTCCTGAGTTAATTAATTAAATGTTGATAGTGTTGATGTTACTAATTTTTTATCTGTATCAAAAACTAGTACCAATACTACATTTTAAGGTAATGTTAATGGGGGATTAACCACATGCTCAGAAAGGGTTTATAGTTTTCTTTCCAATTTAATTTCAGATATAAAAATGGATGCCAATATTGATGAAATAATAATAATAATAATAATAATGGTTTATTGTCCAACAGTTACACCAATAATAGGACAAAAATTTAAGAAATTTAAAAGTACATGCATACATTTAATTATAAATCAAAATACATTCCAGAACTCATTAATAGTATTAAAAAAATATCGCTGTAGTGTAAGTCTGCAGATTGGCACATTGCAGCAAGTGGAGAGGCATGAAGGATATTAGATCTAGAAAGAGGAAGAGAGAAAGAAGTAGAGGAACGAGAGAAGAATGTAGGAACACGAAAATTAAGGGAAGCAAGTAGAAGTGGGCTATCAATACATCCATGGACCAGCTTCCATATAAATCGAGCACCTTGACATTCACGGCGATGTCCCAGAGATGTCATATTATGCCTAATCAGAAGTGAAGTATAGTCTATTCCTCGTTCTGGATACACTCCATCGGCCTTGAATGATGGGTATTTAAGGAAGCGACGCTGTATCTTCTCAATGGAGAGCTGAAGATATATATAGTGAGGTGACCAGACTTGCGAGGCATATTCCAGTTTGGTAGTAACAAAGGTGAAGAATAGGGTTCTTAGTACTTGGTCACTTCGAAAAAAGTGTGAGGAACGTATAATGAAACCCAATGTTCTTGACGCCGATAAGGAAAGATTAGCAATATGTGGGGCAAAACTCAAAGTAAAGTCAAAAAGTACTCCGAGGTCTTTAAACATGTCTAGTTTCTTCAGTGGATTACCGTTGATAGAATAGGTAGATATAGTGGGGTTACGTTTCCGAGTGTAAGAAACGAAACAGCATTTGTCAATATTCAACCTTAATCTATACTTCGCACACCAGTCGATAATGTTTTGGATATTCTCTTGCAACTTCAGTACATCATTCCAACTTGTAATGGACCCATAAATTTTAAGATCATCAGATATGCAAGTACAGGGCAGGATAAATTTTCTAGCAGATCGTTTATATACAGAACAAAGAGTAGCGGGCCCAAGCTGGAACCCTGTGGAACACCTGAAGATGGCAAATAACAGAAAGATTTGTAACCATTGTAATGAACATAATTATATCTCCTGACTAAATAAGAGTCAAGTAGTTTTAGGAGAGAAGGGCTTACTCCAAATTCAGAGAGTTTGTGTAATAAAATTGTGTGGTCCACAGTGTCGAAAGCGCTACTAAAATCAGTGTACACAACGTCAACTTGCCCCTGTTTATCCAGAACTTCACAGATGTACTGACAAAGGGTTACAAGGTTAGTGACCGTCGAGCGTCCGCGTATAAAACCATGCTGATAAGGTGATATGAATGATCTACAGTTTTCATATAAGTGCGAAAAGATAACATTTTCAAATACTTTAGAAAAATTAGATAATATAGATATCGGTCTATAATTATTAATATCAGTTTTTGCACCTTTCTTAAATACTGGACATATTCTGGTTCGCCGCCATAAATGAGGGAAGACAGAAGTTTTTATGGATAAGTTAATTATTGTTGTTAAAGGTTTGGCAAAAGCCATACCAGCCTTGCGTACAATAAAAGATGGAATTAAATCATCCCCAGCTACGCAATTATCAGGAAATGATGCCATAATTTTAACCAAATCTACTTCAACGATAGGTGGCAGAGAAAATGAAATGCGGCTGTTATCAGACTCAAAATCAGACAAAGATGATCCAGGTAGATAGATAGAGCAGAATTTCGTAGCAAAGGCATCTACAATAGTTTGTGGCGTATCTACCACAGACTCATTAAATGACAGAGTACTTGGAATTCTAGTTGTACCTTGTCTATCGTGAATAAACTTAAATATCTTTCTAGGATTGGATTTGATATCGGCTTCAATAGAGTCCAAATAGTGAGTATAAGCTGCAGAAATGTGTGTTTTACAGAGTAAGCGCAGTCTCTTGAATTCGTTTTGAAAGTAAGGTTTCTTTGTAGTGATCCATTTACGTCGGTAATAAGATTTAAGTTTAATATTTGCTATTATATCTGAAGTGAACCATGGCGGATAATGCGCCTTTTCAGAGTTAGAAGAAAATTTTGGAACACAAACATCAAAAATGCGATAAAGATTGGAATAGAATTGATCCAATGCGTCATTAACATCATTTAGACCTTCCAGAAATGACCAGTCTATGCTAGCAATCCCAGTGAGTAACTGTGAAAAATTAGCTCTTCTAAAGTTGTACCGTAGATTTGAGTTAGTTGGAAAAGTCGAGGATGATGACGCACGAAAATCAACAGAAACAGCTATAGCAGGATGATAGGGATCGATTGGTACGAAAGGTAACTCATTACGCTCGATATCAATATTGCCTTCAGTATTCGAAAGAACCAGGTCCAAAAGTCTACCGTTACAATTTCTTATAGAATTAAACTGTTTTAAATTTAGTGAATTAGCAAAGCAAGAGAACGTAGTGCATTTAGGACAATTTAACGACTCGTTGTTGAAATATGGAAGATTAAAATCACCAAGAATGATAATTGGCTTATCTAGAAGGAATACTTCAAGACATTCGCACAACATCTCAAATTCATATGCCGAAATATTTGGAGGTATATACAAAACCGCTAGGTAGAAAGAAACTGCACCAAAAATACATTTACAGGCAACAATATCGACAATATCGACAATAGGAATAGTCGAAGTAATAGTAGTAGTATCAATAACATTATAATTAATTAAGTGGGATAAAGCCAAAAAACACCACCACCAGTAGACCGATTGATTACATCAAAACGTCTGTCACACCTAATTATGTTATAGGAAGGGGTAGTAATTCAGAGCTACAAAGTGAATCATCTAGCCAACTCTCAGTGACAGCAATGACATCATAAGAAGATGCACAAGCACTAGTAAAAAAAGAATGGGTTTTAGTTCTAAGACCTCTAGTATTTTGGTAGTATATATTGATAGAGGAGAAGCAACTGTTGGATTCCTTTAGTTTAAAGTCGAAATAATAGATGGTATACCTCTAATATACTTTATTCTAAGGTTAGATTCACCATTACTTAAACGGTTAGACAAATCAGACCTAGCATTCTTATGAATTTCAATTTGCATGGGCGTACGGTCACGAAAGATAGATGCTTTGGAAAATTTCGGTTTAGACTTTAATTTAGAAATGTTCCTTAGAACAGCATGAACATTAGTTTCAGACGAGAAACAAACCTTAATAGGACGCGCACGATCGGCCCTCGTATGATCAAACCTGCCCAATCGAGAAACTTTTAGATTCGCATCAGAAATTTGGAGAGTGGAACACATATCATTGACTAGACCAATATCAAATTCTATCTGCTCATTATTAGTAGCGCAATTGTTTTCAATGCAACCAAAAATAATTATGTTTGCTTTACGTTTATCCCGATCCGCTATTTCCTGAATAATCTTCTCAGAATCCAAAGAGACAATGAGTTGGTCACCGAAGATTCCTTCAGTGATTGAAGATATCATCTTGGAGCGACACTATTATTGATTTCAAACTTTTGATGTCATTACCTAATGAAATACAGTTCCTACATGACCAAGAAAAGCCAGTATTCTGATGTAACGCGCTTCAGAAGGTGAAACTTTAACAGAATCAATTCTGAAAGGCTTACTGCAAATACAGCAATTAATTAATTTGTGCGGCTCATCCGCCACACCGCAACACGAACACGACGGCATAGATGCAAAAATTATTATAGTTGAAAAATTATTATAGTTGAAAGACACAATAATAGGAAATAGTACAAGATCAATTTAATCACATTGAATCAGTGGAAGTAAATCTGTTTAGTACTCGCAGAAAGGAGCTTTTAAAACTTCATTACTCTTGTAGAAATTGCAACTGCAACGGTCGTTCTACTATTAGGGAGAAATCCTTTACTAAATTGAATGTTTCGTTTTAAATAGTACTTTAAACGGTATATTGAAGTCTTTAGAATGCTTGCATCGTGTACTGATTAATTCTTCTTTTATCTACAACATCATATTCTTTCAAAAAGTAACTTTATGTTTCTATTAAATCCTCTTAGAGGTTCATTTTAATTTAATTAATAAAATTCCAATTACTTTCAACTTTTCAACTTTCCCAACTATGTAAATAGAAAATTATGACATCTAATTGATATTTTAAATCGTCTTAAATAAAACGCATCCGCAAAAAGGGAAATCATCCTCTCCACCGAAACAAATTACTCGAAATTTATTCGGTAAGGGAGCTCCGTGGTATTTGAAAAGTAAAACAGCGTTAGCAACAGCCGCCCTCGGGAGATGATGATATTCAAGACGAACCACCCCTTCCCCTTTCTCTCATTTCCACACCCTATCGCGCGGGTAGGGTGCACCTGCAGATGCCGGCGACAAGATAACTCGAGTTATACTGACTGTCTTCCGCAATAATAAAACTTCTAATAATTCTCCCCGGCTGCCGTTGCCCATATTTCCTTAATTTATTCGCAATAACACAAAACGACAGGGGAACACGTCCTGGGCGCCCACGGTTTCCTTTACGTTTCGCGCGATTTCTCAAGTTCTCATGTATCGTTCGGTTTGGTGCCCGCAGGAGGTACGACATCGAACTGTTTCGCCTCTTAATAAGAATCATAAATCAAACGGAATTTCTGAGTTCTGGTACGACCGACGGGCTGAAGCGGAGGAACTTTCTCTCGCACTTTTGGTGTGCTTGCGTGTGTGTGTGTGCTCGCGTAATAGCTGCGAGGTTAATTGTGAAATATTGCTGTAATGTTAAGTAATCAGGTTTTTTTGTGTTATCGCAATGTCAAAATTGTTAAAGAGGAATGAAATAATTGACAGTAATAGATGTCAAATTAACGTTTATTGTATAGTAAGATCTTTCCTTTTCCGCCGTTTCCTGAAGCTTATTAAATAGTTCTTTTAATGATATTTGACACTTAAACGTCAAACTGATCCACATCTGAAATTTGAGCGCCAAACTTGTCTATATTTGACATTTTAATCTTAATCATATTTGAGATTTAAATGTCGAACATGTCCGAACTTCAAGTTTGAACGACACGCGTATTACATCAACGTCAAACGTCAATGTAATGTTGGTATTTGACATCTTAACGTCGAATCTATCCATATTTGACAGTTAAATGTCAAACTTGAATTTGACAATTTAGATGTCCAAACTACCATATTTGAATGTTATGCCCATGTTAAAACGTCAAACGTGCTCATATTTGACAACTGATGTTGAACGTGTGCAATACGTTGCCAATACCGTTGGTTATCGTATTTGTGGAAGGCGATGTTAATTTTGGTGGGGTTTGTGCCGGTTTTCGTTGTTTATAAGTACCTGACGTAACGTTTTGACACCTAAACGTCAATTTTATCCATCTCTGATACTTTAACGTCAAACATGTTGTCTATATTTTTCATCTAAACGTCAAAGGTGCCAATATTTAACATCTGATGTGCAACGTGTCTACTTAATAACACGAGGCTTGTCCATATTTAACAAATTTGTTCATATTCAACATAAAACGTGTCCGTTTTTATTAATTCAACAGCAACCTTGTCCATATTTCACATCTTAACGTAAAACTCGTCCATATCTGATAAATGAACGTCAAACAGGTTTGTTTGCGATTTTTAAACGAGAACTTTGACATTTAAATATGAATCTTGTCAAAATTTGACAATTAAATGTCATCAAACTTGACACTTAAACGTCAAACGCCTACATTTTGTTAGTTTTCTATTAACGCTCCAGCATTTTTTCCAGTTTAGCCGTATTTACCGCCTATTGGGATGAACGTCTAATCTTTTGACACACGTCGCCGATACTATGATTGCATTTGCACTTAAACAACATCGATCAGATTTGACAGTTAAACGTCAAAAATGGTATTTTAGCTTTAAACGTCAAACTTACGCATCTTTGATATCCGATACTTGACGTTTAAATGTTAAAATTCTTCACATTTAAGACAATCTGAAATATGAAAGTTCACTACGTTTGATATACGAACGTCAAACACGTTCACATTTGATGCTTAAAGAGCAACTTTGTCCATATTAGTCGTCTAAACATCAACTCTGTCTATATTTTGCATTTAAATTGTAAACTTGTTCATATTTGATATCTGAACGTTAAACATGTCCATATTCGACATTTAAACGCCCAACCTTGTCCATATTTGACACCTAAATGTCAAAATTGATTTATATTTGACATTTAAATATCAACCTTGTGTATATTTGACACTAAAAAAAATATTTTTGACATTTAAATGTCAAAATCATCTATATTTGACATTTAAATGCCCAACTTCGTCCATATTTGATACCTAAATATCAATATTTATTCATATTTGACATTTAAATGGCACGCTTATCTATATTTGACATTGCAATGCACAATTTTGCTCATATTGGACACCTAAACGTTAAAATTTATTTCTATTTGACATTTAAATATCAAGCTTGTCTATATTTGACATTTAGACGCCCAACCTCGACCATATTTGACACGTAAATGTCAAAATCTATTCATAAATAACATTTAAATATCAAGCTTACGTATACTTGACATTTAAATGCCAACTGCATCTATATTTGATATTTAAATGCCCAACTACGACTATATTTGACATCTAAATGTCAAAATTTATTCATATTTGACATTTAAATATCAAGCTCTTGTATATTTGACACTGAAATGTCAAGCTTGTCTATATTTGACACTTAAATGTCAAGCTTGTCTATATTTGACATTCAAATGTCAAGCTTGTCCATATTTGATATTTAAATGTCAAGCTTGTGTGTTGACATTTACATTTAAGCGTGCACGCTTGTTGTCTATATTGATATTTAAATGCCCAACTTCGACTATATTTGACTTCTCGATGTCAAAATTTATTTATATTTGACATTTAAATGCCAAGCTTGTGTATATTTGATATTTAAACGCACAATCTTGTCCATATTTGACACCTAAATTTCAAAATTTATTTATATTTAACATTTAAATGCCCAGTTTGTGTATATTTGATATTTAAACGCCTAATCTTGTCCATATTTGACACCTAAATGTCAAAATTTATTCATATTTGACATTTAAATATCAAGCTCTTGTATATTTGACACTTAAATGTCAAGCTTGTCTATATTTGACATTCAAATGTCAAGCTTGTCTATATTTGACATTTAAATGTCCAACCTCATCCATATTTGATACCTAAATGTCAATATTTATTCATATTTGACATTTAAATATCATGCTTGTGTATGTGTGACATTTAAGCGGCACGCTTGTCTATATTTGATATTTAAATGCCCAACTTGGACTATATTTGACTTCTCAATGTCAAAATTTATTCATATTTCACATTTAAATGCCAAGCTTGTGTATATTTGATATTTAAACGCCCAATCTTGTCCATATTTGACACCTAAATTTCAAAATTTATTTATATTTGACATTTAAATGCCAAGTTTGTGTATATTTAATATTTAAACGTCTAATCTTGTCCATATTTGACACATAAATGTCAAAATTTATTCATATTTAACATTTAAATGCCAAGTTTGTGTATATTTGGTATTTAAACGTCCAACCTCGTCCATATTTGACACCTAAATGTTAATGTTTTTTCATATTTGACATTTAAATATCAACCTTGTGTATATTTGACACTAAACCGCCCAACCTCGTTCATATTTGACATCTGAATGTTAAAATGTATTCATATTTGACATTTAAATGACAAGCTTGTCTATATTTGACATTTAAACGCCCAACATCGTCCATAATTGACTCCTGAATATCAAAATTTATTAATATTTGACATTTAAATATCAACTTTGTGTATATTGGACATTTAAACACCCAACCTCGTCCATATTTGACAGCAAAATGTCAAAATGTATTCATATTTGACAATTAAATTGTCAAGATATTTAAACGCCTAACATCGTTTGACATTTAAAATTTATTCATATTTGACATTTAAATATCAACATTGTTCATATTTGACATCTAAATGTTAAAATTTATTCATATTTGACTTTTAAATCACAAGTTTGTCTATATTTGAAATTTAAATGCCCAACATTGTCCATATTTGACACTTAAATGTCAAAATTTATTCATATTTGACATTTAAGCACCCAACCTCGTCCGCATTTGACACCTAAATGTCAAAATCTATTCATAAATAACATTTAAATACCAATCTTATGTATATTTGACATTTAAATGCCAAGTGTATCTATATTTGATATTTAAGTGCCCAACTTCGACTATAGTTGACATTTAAATGTCAAAATTTGTTTATATTTGACATTTAAACGTTTAAGCTTGTCCATATTTGACATATAAATGTCAAAATTTATTCATATTTGAGATTTAAATATCAAGTTTGCGTATATTTGACATTTAAATGTCAAACTTGTTCACGTGTCATATCTACATGACGTCCAATGTGTCCATATTTAACATTTTAACGCGAAATTTATCCACATTTGATACTTTTGACACTTAATCGTCAAAAATATCCATATTTGAACAGTATTTGACGTTAGTGTGCTCAAAGATGCCTGTATTTGACATATGACGTCCAACACGTCTATTTAAACGTCAAACTTGTTCATATTTTATATTTGATAAGCTTGATAAATTTTGTATTATCATTTTGACGTTTTGTGTATGGTGCGATCAGCATTGAGAACCATTTACAAACATCAATGTCATTTGAACATTTATAAAAATGTCCTTTATCAGGAAGTGTCCCTTACGTGGAAGTATTTTCCTTAAACGTACAAAATCGTTCTTCAGAACGGTGGAAATCAAGTCTACACATGTTAATCGCATTAAGAACTTTAATCAATTTACGTGGGTGTTAGTCTTCACCCCTTAAGATCGATCCGTCTCCGGGAAGTTGTTTACACACATACATCTCGGTAAACGTAGTATTACAGCAGTTTCAATTCCTAATTTAATTTTCATAAACACAGTGAACAGGAGCGACTCATAAACTTAAATTAACGTCTGAAATAGGTATCCATATGTCGCGTGTAATAATTAATGGTTTCTCAACAACGAAGATTAATCGTCCTGTGTGATTTTAACGCTGTAGTCTCTATCTAAACACTAGTCTGGAAACTACAACGACTAACTTGTATTGACTCGGTTTCGGTTGAATAAAAAAGAGAATTCAACCTATACGCCATTTCAAATTAATGTTTATCTTATCTAGTTGGTCGGAAATAAAAAAAAAAAACGAGTCGGTCTTCTTTATCGCCGTTTCACCTGATGTTTATTTCCATCGCTTACTGCATTCGTAACACGACATTAATTTGCGTGAAAAATAAACTTTTTATAAGTACGCACGCCTGCAGGTGTTGAAACTTTTCCCTCAACAACGCCAACGGTTCGAGAACAACGTCTTTTGTGTATCTATCTTCTGTTGTATATTAAATATATTCTCCGGTGCTTTTAAAAGAAGAAGTTTAATACAAAATCTTCTAGAAAAGCGGTGAGGTGGAAACCCACCGAGATTTAAAAGAGAAGATGAACCGAGCTCGAAACGTCTCACGTTAATATGGGATAATAATGGAAAAATGTGGAAAAATAAAATATTACATATTTGTAGAAAACTTACCCTTTGACGACTAGGTCCTCTCCCCGGTCCAGAATAACCATCGCCCTGGCCTCTCTGAAATCAAATTAATCGTTACTACTCCTCAAAAAAATTACTTCCGATTAAGACTGTTTAAAGAATTAATTCCTGCGATCTAAATGAAAATAATAACGCGATATTATCGAAGTTTACTGATTAATAATGCAGACTTGGTAAAGTTTACTCAATAAGCTGTCTACTACAATTTTAATGCTCCGGAAAACCACTACACATAATTCCGAAAGCTAAATCACTGTAAGGAAACGGATCGTCGTACTTAACGTCGTCGTGTCTTGGAAACTCCGCTAAACTAAAATAAAACGTTTGATCTCCCCCGACGTCAAAGTTTGGGACCACCGTTTAACGCTACTAATTACATTTCACATCTCGAAACTTGGACGATATAACTTTCAAGGAGAGTATACATAGATCTAGAGACAGTTGTGTGTAAGAAAACATTTCTTCCGCCATAAAAAAAATTAAACATCAGGTCTAATAAAACGTCACGTAAGATGACGTAAAATACGTGTTTATATCATTATCTTGCACCTGGCGCTCAACAAGAACATAAAATCGAAGTGACGCGATCTAGAAAGATGATTGACAAACGAGGTCACATCTGCACTTGATAGGATGTCGATAGAGGTAATGCACCATCACTGGTTTTATCGTTTTCAGGAAACGCACACACATTGGGAACTGCTTTTATTATCAAGGAACATGTGCGTTACCAGTTTTATACATATTATATATAGGTAGTAGCTGTTACTTTTATAGGAAATTTCATGCGTTTAATAGATGATAAATGTCGAACTATAATTAGACTTTTCCGGTTATACCAGAAATTTAAATGGCAATTTCTAAATTAACAATCACACAGTTTTTCACAAGGCCAAATATACAGCTCATGGAGTAGAGTCACAGTTTCAGTAAACAATACAGCTTGGCCCCTTGTCCGGACTAAAGGAATATAAGAATGGATTGGGGATGGGAGTAAGGAGACGATTAGAGTAAGGACCTAAAAGTGGTGGATATCAAACGTGAATTTGAAGTGTGAGACCAAGACAGCAATGGAAGGAAGAATGAACATGAAGAGCGGCTGTTCGAAGTCATGAAAGAAAAAATGGTGAGGATCTAGATAATCACGAATTCGAGGTGGATGGTGGTTCGAATAAATTAAAGAGAGTATTAGAATAAAAGTTGGGACAAAATTCTAGAAGCCTGAATGCAGAAATAGCAGAAAATTCTAAAAGGTCAAAAAAGAAATGACATACGAAGAATTTATGGCCAACCGCGGAAGACTCATTGCGTGGCTGAAGACCTGAAGATGGATAAGAGGATCTTTAACAACAACGGCCACAAGATGGTAAAGCACTGTACCAGACTAACAAAGGTTGTCCCTTATTTTACTTGGTGACCAAGGAGGCTACTCATGAACAGCCAAACGCTTATCAAACGATGTGGCACCCGTTGAAGAGCCCAAGGGAATGTCTGTTACAAGAGAGGGATTAGGAAACTGAGCATACCAAAGCTGGGATGCGGGTTGGACGGATTGGATTGGCGAATTATAAGAAGCATGTTTGAGAAACTATTCCGTTGCGACCACGGAGGTAGTGAGAGATATTTGAATATGACCCGAAAACCAACTGCTGGAGCATATAATGACACACTTTAACCTCTCCAAAAGAAAAAAAAGCAAAAGCTTGCAAGTCCAAGATCAAATTCATACTGAATTGCTTTCTTTGATAGCCATGAAAGCATTCCTAAAGAGTTTGTGCCTCAAGGCCAAAGGGTTAATCAACACCTTCACCGAGAATTTTTTTTGACTTCAAAATTTAATGTCCAAGAACTGTCATTTTAAAGTCGAGTAGAGAGACAATTCTGTAAGATCTTCCTTTTCTTTAAAGTTGGGCTGTTTGCCCATGAACCTTTTTGTCGTTGATATGCGACCTTTTATCTAGCCACGGAGTTTTTACAATCTTGCAATCTAGCTGTAGAGGACTTCAACGAGGTGGACCTTTCAAGCCGGCTGGGGAATGCATCGGCTGCAGAATCCGTCTCGGGATCCAGCTCCTCGAGATGCTGGACCAACGGATTCTCCGAACGAGCAATCCTCTCGAGGGTCGTCCTGGCCAGCGCATGATCATATTAAGGTGCTACTTCTAGATCTCTAAGGATATGTACATTTCCATTTTAGAGACAACAGGAGATAGGAGGATAGTTTGGCTTATTTCACATGCTGTAGTGATCTCATGGCTGATACCAAAAAGAAATGTTGAAGTATCCTAAAAGAACAACCTAGATCTAGTGCCGATAAAACTTAACTGACGACCTTTATATTATGTGGAAAATTGCTGTAAGGGAACGATCTCTTGAGATTCTGCCAACCCTTATCCTAACCAGGCTCGTTTGATTTCTTCTGGAACAAGTA